>BSBK01007276.1:762500-780000 GCA_027943335.1 Chamaecyparis obtusa
TGGCTGTTACATCTTCTATTCGGTGACCTAGCAACTGTGTTGTTGTGCATTCTCTTATTTCTGGTGGTTAGGTGCTTAACCTTCAACGACTGTTAGTCACGTGTTCTCTGAGTGTTTGGTGATTAGTGGCTAACATCTCATGACTTGGCAAACGGTTAGTCGCGTAGTCACTGAATGCTTGCCAATTAGTTGGTGGGCCCAGTTTTTCTTAAGTGGAGTAACAATGCAGATAAGATCTATGGTTGCCGCATGATCGTGAGGAATATTCCTCCCCTTTGCGATGATGCGACCACCGTCTGATCTTCCTAAAAGTTAAGGCTTTTCTCAGTGGTGGGTCCTGTGTCTGGTGGCTCGATGGTTTCAGCGAGTGGCATGTTGACATGTGGCATCGAGTGGACCCTAGTGGGGTCAGAGGTTTGGCGGAGTGGATAAGGATCTGGCGGAACTGACAAAGTTCAATGTGTTCGCACGTTCGTGCAATAAAAAGGTGATACCCTAGTTCATTTGGCGATTTAGTGAACCATGGTCGCGTGGTCGCTAAGTTTTTTGGTGATGGCATAAAGTATTTTGTGAATTGGCGAAAGTTCTTCAGTCACCAGTTCGCTAGATAAGGTGGGGCCGGTGTTTGCGGTGACAAGATGGCAATCTCATGGCTTGTCACATGTTCGCATAGCCCAGTTTTTGGCTATGCGATCATGCGACAACTATTATAACATCACGGTTGCGGAGTTGTGTGGGTCCATAGTGCCATGTTGCTGACATCCCCATTTTTCATTCACCAAGGGATTTATGAGGTGGCCGAAGACTTTTCTGGGTGGTTTGTGACGGCATTGCGCGGTTAAGGAGACCGCGGTCGCATGATCGCAAAGGTTAGTTTGGTGCCTTGTGATCAAGCGACCAAGCATAAGATGTAGCCAGAATTCCTGTGGCGGTGAAATTGATGACCGCGCGATTGCGTGATCAGGGGCAAATAGTTGAGGAATATAAAACCCGTGAAGTGCAAAGTAGCCGTTCGTTTTCAAATTTGAATTTTCTAAGGGTTTCCAGCGATAAAAAGGACTGAATTTCAATGTAGAAGTGATTGGAACTGGTAAAAAGTGATTTGTTTGCCACTCCAGTGTGGTCCAGGGTGCTTGATGATCATTTGTAGGGATCTGTACCATGTAAGGAATGATTACAATCTTGGCTCAAGAAGTGTTTGCAGGTGGTTGATTAGATTGGTTTTTATGGCAATCTTCTGGTCTTATGGCCTGATCTTAATGTCAGTCTGAGATCTTTTCTCTTGGAGTTCCCTAACTTTCATGCCCCTACAATAAATTTTTGACCGTTTCCAATTGGTTTAGCTGTTGTAACCTATACCTTAGCTGTTTGTAGCTTGTTGCAACCTGTTATGGGTTTCCAAGGCAGCTAATGGTATAAATAGTCAAAATTTTGACTATGTAAGGGTTCTAAATTCTGTCAGTTCTAGTGAAGGGTTTTGTCCTGTAGATCTTTCTCCTTCTCTTTGCATATAGAGTGTTCCTCTTTCTCTTGTTGGTTCTGAGAACACAATGCATGTTGTAACAAATTTGTGTTATGTATGAGAATTTAATATATTTTTACTGTTACCAAACTATCTCCATTTGAATTCTGAGTCCATTAGTCATACATCAAGGGTGTTTGATTTTTCTGTTTGCATTGCCTAAGTGTTTGTAGGTGGAGTTGTCTTCGTAGAGATAACTGGTTCAGGGTTAGTATTCATGTATGTATGAGCTGAAATATCAAGGATAGGTCATGCTTGTCTTCCAATGGATGCTGGTTAATGTATTGTCTATTTATAGGTCTCTTCTAAGGGGATGTTTAAAATCCTTTGAGTGGATAATAACATACTTAAATACACAAGTGGGTGTTAAGTTGAGGTTTGGTCATGGTGTGTGATTGATGTAAGGCATCAACACATTGAATATATTGTTTCCTTATTTCATAGTTGTCTCTTGCAGTAGGGTATTTGACTGTGTGGCCCATGGGATAAGGCACTAGTCTATGAGAGACTTAGGGTGTCTCAGGGGTCCCTTCTATCCATTCAAATCATTTCCATTCAACCCCACCCTTTCCCTTTCATGTTGTTACTGTAGGTCTCTGATTTTTAGACTCATTGCATGCAAGCACGTTATTGCATCAGATTTGGTTTCATTGGGGTACATGATACCTATAGGAGTCTGGTAACTATTCCACAATAATACATCTGCAGGCCTTTCAATCATTTAGAAGAGTCATGAGTGTGCAGATGAGGGAATACCTGCTTGAGTGATGTGGAGCTCAAAGAAGAAGGAGGATGCCCTCGGTCCTCATCAATTGGCACTTTTTCCCTGTCAGACTTTGGAGTGAAGACTAACCAGTTTGTCAATCATAGTGTAAATATGGCACTGTGTGGGAACAAGTTTAAAAGCCAACAAAATGGTGACTCTGCTGGGGAGAACAATGAAAAGGAAGTTTATCTGTTAGAATCTCTGGTTATTTAAAAATTTTGCAGTATCTTTATTGACCAGATTGATTTGCCCATCCGAGTCACCAACAAAATGGTGACTCTGCTGGGGAGAGTCTAGAATGGAGTCAAATATAAAACAAAGTATTTACAATATTTTCTCACTTAGTTGTGAGTGGCGGCTCTGATTTGTCTCTGTTTGATTAGTGCATTTTTTGATAAACAGTGTGTTTACCTAGTGTAGTTTTGTGTTGGTTGGAATAAGAAAAAATAAATTATTTTCCTCTCAAGGAGGTGGTGACTCTACACGACAAAGAAATCTGATGGAGTTGCAAGGTGAGCTCTAGATTTTCCCTGCTTCCAGCCAAAGGTTTCTACTGCAAAACTTTTAGGTATTCTCTTATTGAAATGTTTCCCTATCAAGTGTGTAGCACTGCTGTAGAGGGATGAGTTGTAGTGGGCAGTTCCTCATGGAGGAATATAGGCCCTTTTGTTTTGATGGCATTGAAGGTGCCCCTAATGAGTTCTTTGTTGAGGATGGGAAGTGCTTGCCAAGATTCATGGCTAGTGGGTCTGTTTCTGCAAGCTAGCATGTTGATGTTGTCATGGGTATTTTTGGTGATATAGATGTTAAACATGAAGATATTGCCATGAGGTTATTTGTGCACACATTTTCTGATGGTGCAAGGAAGTGGTTCTTGTCCTTGCCTTCATGTTCAATCCCTTCTTGGGGTGTGTTGAGAGCTAAGTTTGTTGAGCATTTTGATAAAGTTGCTGCTCTCAAGAAGGAATTAGCAAGGTTGAAAATGGTGAACTGGCAGTTAGCGGAGGACATAAGATTGCTAAGACTAGTGGCTCTTGATGATGTTCACGAGGAGGCCAGTGTTTCTGATGTTGATTCTCACTATGTAGAGAGTGTTGATTATGAATCTGATTCTGAGATCAGTGCATATGAGGATGTCGAAGATGAGTCTAAGGATGGCAATATTTCTTTTTTGTTTGCAGATTTTTCTTCTTGTCAACATAAGAGGGAAATCTTCTTGTCCCGGATTGATGATGTTTTGTGTGAAAGGGAAGATATTGAATATGATGCAGATGATGATTCCTGCATAGATTGTTTCACACAAGATGGTCAAATGTCTCCATTCTTGTCTTGGATAAGAATGATGTTTGCGATGACAGGGATGTAGCTGATGAAGAAGAAAATGATATTGAAGCTCAAAGTCCACTAAGTAGTGAAGAGATTTCAGCACTCTTGGCTGAAGAATTCCAGAGGTATGCACCTTGTCTAGACTTTAATTTGTAGCTCCCCTGTGATATAGTCTTTGACACTAATAATGAGGGCAGTGTTTAAAGTGACCATGAAGACCCATGTATACAAGATCCCCCCTCTGGTAGTGACTTTGCAGAAAGAGAAGTAGAAGGACATGACAGTGTGTTCTCTTGTCATCAAGATTACAATGATGAACAAATTTCTTGTTCAAGCCCTTTCCCTATTTCTGCTAAATATGATACTGAGTGTGACAGTATTGAGGACTTAGTCTTCAATAGTTGGGATAGATTTTCTTTTGGAGAAAATAATGATGATGTAGTGCTCCCCTGTCACCAAAGTTTTGATATAAACCTTCACTTGGTTTATGATGCAGTCAGTGAAGACACCATGGAGGAACAAAGTTGCTCAGTGGCTGAGGCAATGTATGAAGGTAAATCAGAAGACTCAAGTCCTTCTCAGCTAGGTAACTATATTGTAATGCATGATGCTCAGTATGTTTTATTTTCTGATGCATTACAAGGTGAGTTTTTTATTCTTTCCAGTCAGCAGGAAGAAGTAGATGATGTTCCCTACTTCTTGGAATTTGAATGTGAGTATGATGGTTGTGACTAGAAGAACATGGGTAGTGACCAACATAGTTTCATTCTTCAGCCCATGAATATTCACATATGTTTGCAGCAAGGTGGTCATGAAATTTTTAGGTGGCTGGTTGCATATGTGGATGAGAATCAGATTTTTGATTCAGGAGGGTCATTGGTTTTATTTTGGGGCCTTGACCCTGATTGTAAATACTGTAAATCCTTGTATAGTAGTTTCCCTTTCCCGTTGTGTGCTTTTCCTTCTTGTTCCCTGCATTTTTTGAGTTCCTTGCCTTTTTGTCCAGTTGGTGGTCTTCTTCTCCAGAGATCTGAATCCTTGCCATGCCTACAAGAGCCATGCATCCCCAACTAGAGCCAATGTTAGTCCATTTTCCTGTCATAGCAAAATCTTATGGAAATGGCCTATTTTCTTGCAAATTTTCTTGAGGTGCCCTTAGCCCTGTGTTCTTCAATGTGTCACCTTGCTCCTGCCCAATTTGCATGTGCTGAATCATAAAACCCAAGTTATTCAAATTCTATGGTCTGCAGAAAACAATTTCAGAATCTGCCTCAGTGTTGAAAACCCACAATATTTTTGAAAATCCATGATGTTTTCGGCCTGTGTGTTGTTTTCGACCCTGTGCTTCCTGCTTTTGTGCACTTGTCTTCTGGCACTGAAAACTCTGTGTGTTTTCGATCTTTCTCTATGTCGAATACTTTGCATGTTTTCGACCTTGGTCTTAATTGCGCAGGTGCGATGGATGGTGGGGCCCGGTCCTTGCTCAGTTGTGTCATTGATTCTCTAAATTCTCTAGCGGTTACATCTTCTATTTGGTGACCTGGCAACTATGTTGTCACGTATTCTCTTATTTTTGGCGGTTAGGTGCTTAACCTTTAGCGACTCGGCGACTGTTAGTCACGTGTTCTCTGAGTGTTTGGCGGTTAGCGACTAACATCTCACGACTTGGTGAACAGTTAGTCGCGTAGTCACTGAATGCTTGGTAGTTAGTTGGTGGGCCTGATTTTTCTTAAGCAGAGTAACAATGTAGATAAGATCTATGATTGGCACATGATCGTGAGGAATATTCCTCCCCTTTGCGATCATGCGACCACCGTCTGATCTTCCCAAAAGGTAAGGCTTTTCTCGGTGGTGGGTCCTGTGTCTGGTGGCTTGGTAGTTTCAGCAAGTGGTGTGTTGACATGTGGCATCAGGCGGACCTTGGTGGGGTCAGAGGTTTGGTGGAGTGGATAAGGATCTGGCGGTACCGATAAAGTTCAATGTGTTCGCATGTTCACGCAATAAAAAGGTGATGCCCTAGTTCATTTGGCGATTCAACGAACCATGGTCGCGTGGTCGCTAAGTTTTTTGCTGATGGCATAAAATATTTCGTGAACTGGCAAAAGTTCTTCGGTCACCAGTTTGCCAGATAAGGTGGGGCCGGTGTTTGCGGTGACAAGATGGCAATCTCATGGCTTGTCGCGTGTTCTCATAGCCCAGTTTTTGGCTATGCGATCATGCGACAACTATTATAACATCGCGGTTGCGGAGTTGTGTGGGTCCATGGTGTCGTGTTGCTGACGTGCCCGTTTTTCATTCACTGAGGGATTTATGAGGTGGCCAAAGACTTTTCTGGGTGGTTTATGATGACATTGCGTGGTTAAGGAGACCGCGGTCGCATGATTGCAAAGATTAGTTTGGTGCCTTGCGATCATGCGACCAAGCATAAGATGTAGCCAGAATTCCTATGGCGGTGAAATTGATGACCGTGCAATTTCCTGACTAGGGGCAAACAGTTGAGGAACATAAAACCCGTGAAGTGCAAAGTAGCCGTTCGTTTTCAAATTTGAATTTTCTGAGGGTTTCCAGCGATAGAAAGGACTGAATTTCAATGCAGAAGTGATTGGAACTAGTAAAAAGTGATTTGTTTGTCGCTCCAGTGTGGTCCAAGGTGCTTGATGATCGTTTGCAAGGATCTGTACCATGTAAGGAATGATTACAATCTTGGCTTGAGAAGTGTTTGCAGGTGGTTGATTAGACTGGTTTTTATGGCAATCTCCTGGTCTTATGGCCTAATCTTAATGTCGGTCTGAGATCTTTTCTCTTGGGGTTGCCTAACTTTCATGCCCCTGCAATAAATTTTTGACCGTTTCCAATTGGTTTAGTTGTTGTAACCTATACCTTAGCTATCCGTAGCTTGTTGCAACCTGTTATGGGTTTCCAAGGTAGCTAATGGTATAAATAGTCAAAATTTTGACTATGTAAGGGTTCTGAATTCTGTCAATTCCAGTGAAGGGTTCTGTCCTATAGATCTTTCTCCTTCTCTTTGCATATAGAGTGTTCCTCTTTCTCTTGTTGGTTCTGAGAACAAAATGCATGTTGTAATAGATTTGTGTTATGTATGAGAATTTAATATATTTTTACTGTTACCAAACTATCTCCATTTGAATTCTGAGTCCATTAGTCATACATCAAGGGTGTTTGATTTTTCTATTTGCATTGCCTAAGTGTTTGCAGGTGGAGTTGTCTTCGTAGAGATAACTGGTTCAGGGTTAGTATTCATGTATGTATGAGCTGAAATATCAAGGATAGGTCATGCTTGTCTTCCAGTGGATGCTGGTTAATGTATTGTCTATTTATAGGTCTCTTCTAAGGGGAGGGTTAAAATCCTTTGAGTGGATAATAACATACTTAAATACATAGGTGGGTGTTAAGTTCAGGTTTGGTCATGGTGTGTGATTGATGTAAGGCATCAACACATTGAATATATTGTTTCCTTATTTCATAGCTGTCTCTTGCAGTAGGGTATTTGACTGTGTGGCCCATGGGATAAGGCACTGGTCTATGAGAGACTTAGGGTATCTCAGGGGTCCCTTCTATCCATTCAAATCATTTCCATTCGGCCCCACCCTTTCCCTTTCATGTTGTTAGTGTAGGTCTCTGGTTTTCAGACTCATTGCATGCAAGCAGGTTATTGCATCAGATTTGGTTTCATTGGGGTACAGGATACCTATAGGAGTCTGGTAACTATTCCACAATAATACATCTACAGGCCTTTCAGTTATTTAGAAGATTCATGAGTGTGCAGATGAGGCAATACCCACCTGAGTGATGTGGAGCTCAAAGCAGAAGGAGGATGCCCTCGGTCCTCATCAATTGACACTTTTTCCTTGTCAGACTTTGGAGTGAAGACTAACCAGTTTGTCAATCATAGTGTAAACCTGGCACCATGTGGGAACAAGTTTAAAAGCCAACAACAATCTAAAGGCATTGAAAAATAAAACCTTGTTTAACAATTAAATAATTATAATTTTTAAAAAAAAAAATTCCAAGTAGTTTGTATATGGAAAATAGAACCACATTTAATTTTATCCTAGATCTAATAAATCATCTAAAGTGTTGGACTTAATCCACTTTGATTTATTTAGTCATATTAATATTTCATATATATATATATATATATATATATATATATATATATATATATATATATATATATATATATATATATATATATATATATATATATATATATATATATATATATATATATATATATATTTCATTATAAGTATGTTTTAAGTATTTGATCATTTTAAAGAGTTTAAGACTTTTAAAGACAATTAAACAAGTAGTCCATATCAATATTTTAAGAATTAATAAAGATGGTGATTTTCATTTACAAAATTTTGGTAGATTCTATTTAAGAATGTTGTGATAGAGCGATATAAGACATTATGTAGGAAGAGATGATAAAAAGAAGAGTAATAGATTGTAAAATAAGTCTATTTTTACAAAAAGAAGTTATTTTTATGTAAGAGTATTAGCTAATTCAATCAAAATAAATCTAAAACTAAATAAAAACTGACATAAATAATTTTTTTTACCATAAAAATACTACTAGTACTTGAATGATGATAGAATCTACAATTCTGCCTTTGTGGTTCATTTTGAAATATGGTCCCATAATCTACAATAATTTAGTTGGAAGACCATCTATTCTTGAACTTTTTTCATCTACCAAGAAATAAGAGAGCTATGTAGACTCCTAGAAAGAAAGAAGGTAGTCATTATCAATTCAGTCAAAATAAACCTAAAACATAATAAACATTGATGAAAGTATTAATTTCTCATCAATTACAGCATTACAAGTACTTGAATGGTGGTAGAATCTAGAAGCATGTGTTTGTGTTTTGTTTTGATATGGTCTCATAATCTAATAAAGTTTAATCATAAGACCATCTATTCTTGAGTGTTTTTCATCTGTCATGAATGAAAAGTTTTATTGGACTCTTAAATATTTGTAAATAAGAACAATATGTAGAAAGATTTATTGATAGAAAAGATGTAATAAATTGTAAAATAAATCCAATTTAAAAAAATGTATCATATTTTATATAAATGTATTAAATCAATCTATCAAAATAAACCTAAAATCAAATAAATATAAAATAAATCTACCAAACCTTTCTGTCTCATATTCTAGACCATGTATTCTTCAACGTTTTTCATCTGCCATGAATAAGAGAGCTTTGCCAGACTTCTAGAAAGTGAGAAAGCTTCCCAAATGGTATTAAAGGTCACTATCAATTTGGATAAGGATGCATTTCCCAACCACTTCCTCAATTTCTTTCTTATCAATACCATAGTCAAGATTGTCTTTAAGCAGTTATATGAAAAGCAATCAAGAGACGTAGGGGTTTTTATTATCACCAAAAATAGAAAGGGTTTTCTCTTTTTGTGGTCAAGTTTGATCAAATTTAATTGAGAATGAATACATGATTCTCTATAACAGTCGGCTGTATTGAAAAGAAGCATCGTTTTGCCTCTTGAAAGTTGCCCTCAAAGTTCCAAGATCAAGTTTTTTTTCATTTTGGTTAGTCACGTTTATATTTATTCTTCTTGGCTTCCTTATAAGCTACTACAACTAAATAACATAACTTTACAAGATTTTCTTATTGTCCAAATGGGGAAACAAGAAGGGCTTACCCTCTATCAAATGGCAAAGTAGGTTGACAATCATTGATCCATAAATAAAAGAAGTTTATCCATCCACTAAATGGAGAATGAGGATTGGAGGAAGATTCTTTACATAAACATCTTGTTTGAATCTACATTTAGTCTACCTTTATTGGTCATCCTTGGGACATATCTAATTAAATTTATAAGATCCTTCTAGCTCCCTTTAGAAACTCTTGTTTGTCCACTCTTAATACAAAATAGAATTATTAGAAAATTATTTTGAAAAAATTGACATGGTATGATCAATCCCTTAGTATTTTGGTCTTATATTTATTACTGATTTCATTTGATAGAACCATACAACTTAATAGGATGAAAATACCTTAGGCATAATTAATAAATATAAAGAGAAATTCTTCTCAACAAGATAAATTTATGTATTTTAGGATCTATGGGTTCTTAATAGCTTTAATTAAATTCTTAATGGTAAGTCAAAAACCAATCAAACTTGTCAGCCTCTACCAAATAACCAAATATTAAAAATTTAATAGATTTTCCATTCAAGTTCTCTATTTAACTCTAAAAGTTCTTTCATTCTATTTTTTGAAAGACCAAAAATGACATAATAACTAGGATATAGAGTTCACCCCATTAAAACCATTTAAGGTAGATCATTTATATAATCACCCTCTTGCCTCATCTCAATGCTAGATGGAATTGTAAGTTTAGTATTTCATGGTGGAATAAAATCAATCTTCAAATTTGTAAAATCCAATTCTAATTCTCAATTCAAACTAAAGGTGTGGAAAGTCCTACATGTTGGTGTTTCCAACTGATTGTCTGATTATCTCTATAAATTATCTATCTTTGATCATTGCGATTCTTAGATAAGTGGCTAACAAACAACATACAAACACATGTTCTCCTCTGCACTTTAGGATGTACTATATCTATGGGTTTAGCCCTTAGAATAATATCTACAAAATTAACCCTTATATACTTAGATATTGATCAAAGAAGATATGGTCTCACCACTTTATTAAGGTCTTAATGGTTTTCATTACAACATCATGTCTAGATCTAAAGATATTGAAGCTTGCATTTTTTAAAGTTTTGTTTGAAAGTTTTGAAGACAATTTTGATGGTTGTAGAGACATTTTTGGTCCCAAAAGTGATCATAATTGATGTAGATGTTTATAGCTTGATAGACCACTTCATTATCTTTATATTGCTTCAAACTATTTGTCAATTGGACACCTAGATCAGAAGTTGGGTCTCTTGAAATGGAAATAAAAAAATACATTAGACACATAAATGAGATGTAAAAGTGGTCGGTTACACATCTTGGTGTGTGTTAGGAGAACTCATAGGACATCTTGGATTAGAAATAATTTGGGCACCACTTTTTGGGTGGTTTTAGCTCGTAGTGTTTTAATACTATTTAATGTTTTCATGTATTGTATCTCCTATATATTAGGTTCATGAGATGGAGGTTGCATGGAAAAGCCTTTTATCTATTGAGTTACCTCTAAATCTTTGGTTAATGATACTTCTATGAGAATTTTTATTTAAAAGTATTATTTTTAATGTTTTTAATTTCTAAATAATATATTGGACGACTTTTGGAGTTTGGATTTTCCTCTCAAAAGGGTTTTCCCCATGTAAATTATTGTGTTGTGATATGGATGCTATTTGTATTTTTATTTTATTTCTGTAATTGTTGTAAATATTTGAAATTTCTTTGCATTACCCTCTCTCAATATTAGTGTATGAAGTTGTTTTGCTTCCTTACAAGAAATGTAAGAGCTTGATCAAATTTGGCTTTAGTTGTTGCTTGTTGGGTTTTGTGAACTAATCTGGATTTGAGTGGGATTTTTTTTAGAAGATACTTTGTAATCTTGTTGCAAGAATTTTCAGATGGAAAAATTATTAGGGAGAACAGGGGTGGAGAAATATTTTGGAAATAATTGTGAGATGTGAAAGTTGAAGATGGGTATATATTAATAGATCGAGATCTATGAGATTTTATTCATGAGAACTTGTTTAGAACTATAGATCCCATACCGTAGTTTCTCAATATGATGTTATGGATTGTAAAGCCAACAATCTAATTAGGTGCTTGGGGGAATATTTTTTAACTAATTTCCATGAAGAATCCTTTGCAATGAAGCTATGGAAGAAACTTGGTGTGATGTATCAAGCCAAATCTTTAGTGAATAAGATTTTCTTAAGGAAGAAATTGTATTCCTTGAGAATGGAAGAGAGTGGACAAATTAGAGACCACCTAGAAGCATTAAATATGTTGGCGGATCCATTGAGATATCCAAGTGTCAAGATGGATGACAAGGATAAATGTTATGTCTTTCTTTGTTCTTTATCTGATTCATGGGATTCTTTTTTTATGGATACTCATGCTTGTAACAAATTTATTTGGCTTAAGAAATTATGTGCATATATTAGAATAAGATAAGGTGCAATTACAGTTTATTGTGATAATCAGAGTGTGATTTGTCTAGCTAAGAACCTAAATTCTTATGTTATAACGAAGCATGTTGATGTTAAATATCATTTTGTTAGAGATATAGTTGAGGATTGTAGGTGAAGTTGGTTAAGGTAGCCACTTTGATAAATGTTGTAGATTCTTCAACCAAAGATGTGAGAAAAGATAAGTTTATATGGTGTTAGGATTTTATGGGCCTCATAGCCCCTACAAACTGAATTATGGTATAGATACTCCCTTTTATCTTGCAATGTGTTCAACAAGTGAAATATTTTTAGTTAAATTGTTGAACAAGATGAATAACTGAGAGGAGGGTGAATCAATTATTCAAAAATGCTTTCTAATACTTTTGTTGATCTAATATTCACATAAACAATTCAAATAATTAAGATTGGTAAAATCATGAAAGAAAAAGAACAATGAACACCATAACAGGTCAGATATAATGTGAAAACCCAAGATGGGAAAAAACATGGAGAAACTGATTCTCATGAAAAGAACACCAGTTAAGGTGACATTTGGTAAGGTGATTTTTACATGGGGCTCACTGACATTTTCTCACTTTTTTTTGGCTGACCGCTAGTCGAGATAACTACCCTGATACAAAAGATGTATTACAAAATAATGTCTTACAAACAAAATGTGAACTGATATAATTGCATCTTCATATGCATGAAATAGTTCCATCTTGTAGCATGGTAATCACTATTATCAATAGATCTAACTGAGATCTTCTGCTAATACACCAATACAATCTTCTGCAACACTATATGCAAGGCTCCTCTAATATCAAAACAACCCTTCACACATATAACTTATTCTTACACACATCACCACCAAGAATTCACTTGCCACAAAATATGTTGGCTATATTATAAAAGATATTATAAAATATAATTTAACACACTATCGCCAAACCTAAAAATAGGTCATATATATGAAGTCTTCACAGCACGTTACCATAGTACCTAAAGATAGGTCACACAAAAGATAAATACATTTCATAGCACAATCTTTGAAAGATGAGTAAGTTCTGGAATCAACAAAATGCCACAACAAAGTCCATGATTTAATCATCAAAAATTTTGAGCCAATTGATGGAAAAAAATAGATAAAACTTTTTCAGAATAGGATATAACCATTATACCAAAAAATATATAATGAGCTACAAGAATATCTAGGTAGAAGGAATACCCAGAAGAACTGTAAAACTCAATAGTCACCAAACACCATCCAAACATGCATGCTTATACGATTAACAAAATATATAAATGCAACAAAAAGATATGATTCAACAATAGGAATAAAGACATCCATCATCATAACCCAAAAAATGCATAGAATGAATATGTCCAATACATAACCAAAACCTAGATATTCAACTGATAACAAACAAACATCTAGTCAGTACATAAATTAACTGGTATAAGAGTTTTGATGTCAATCAAAATGCTGCCAACATATGTTCAACAATCTCCTCCTTTGAGATTGAAAGAGAAAAAACACAAATGCCAAAAAGACTTAAAACACAAAAACTCAAAAAACTCCGCTTGATTTAGATATTCCTTTAATGTTTTTCTCCTTAATTTTTCTCCCCTTTTTTACCACAATGGAAAAGGGCTACTCACCTAAAACTCAGATAATCAAAAAAGAGCAATAGAACTTATCATAAAAAACTTTATTGTACCTTTCTTAGATTATTGAGGGCTTCTTCCACTCAGCCGCAATAACACCCTCCCGAGTGCACATATTATCATTATGAACCAGCATGTCAAAAGATGAAGTCCATTCTAGAGATTGAAAGTGACACTTATATTCCTGTACATCAACAATAATACTAGAAATATGCTCTAACATGACCTCAACCAAATCCTTCACAGGATAGAAGGTCTTCACCAAACCCTCTCTCTGTCTTTGGAAATGTAAAATTTCACCTTGAAGCTGACCAACCCCGATTCTCTATTTTCCTCCTTCATCCTTAAAATAATCATAAGTCTTTCCTAATTCATTCAATTTAGCCTCAATAACCTCAATTCTACCTCTAAAATTGTCAACAACAACAGACTATTAAAGACAATACTTGCAAATGTCTTAAATCTCTTTTATACAAATATTTTGTTTCGCCAATCATCTTAGATAGTCTTTGTGTAGCATCGATACACTTCTTCTCAATAGAATCTTTGATTACACATTAATCTACACCACATTGAAACAATCTTCCTTCAACAATCTTAACCAGCTCAACTGGTAATACACCTGGTACATCAAAAATAACAATCTTCTTACTGATCAAGTGATCACTCAACATGTCCTCAATCTTAGTTCTACTCACTAGAGAGAAACCAGACCAAAAATCACCAACTTTGTCAAACTATCCATCTTATAACATTGTCTAAATAACATCAGAATCCATAGATCCATATTCTGATGAAGAAACTACATCCTTTTTCATCTCCTCCTCCTCTCCTTCTTCATCCTCTGAAATAGTAACAATTTATTTACCTTTGTACCACTGAATTTTCTCCTCTTTAGTTTTGAAAGGGAACCACCAACAACAACATCCAAATTGTTCTAACTACCAAATATGGCCCATAGGCACAATACCAAATAAAACTATCCAGAGAAAATATTTATTTGTAATGATGCAAAATACGACTTGAAAGCATCTTCTCTATTCTCCAAAAACCCTAAATATCTATAAAACAAATTCTGATAGGGATGTCAGAACTCCACTCCATGTTTTCTCTACTTGATAAATATCTCAAGTAATAGAACACCAAACACATAACTAAAGAACCAAATTGAATGCCATGACCATATTCCAACAACATCTTGACATTCTCAAGCCAATTATACAATAATAGTTTACAAAGATCAAATTGCATATTTTTGTTAACCATCTTACATGCATTATAAAATACTACAATAGATGTAGCTCCTTCACAATTCTGAAAAATTAGCTTTATAAGTGATGCTATAGGAAACATACCTCACCACTGGATCGAAAAAGTGTGTTTATCAAGAGGGTGCACTAATCTCTATCAATGTTCTAAATGCACTTAAATCTTCCCTAATTTATATTTTTATCTTTATCATTTATTTTCCATTTCAACATTACATATTTAGTGAAGGGAGCATTGTCCCCATTTAGTGCTTTAGTCACCTCGAGTCTATTGGGGGCATCTTCCTTCCAAATGTACAAAAACTTGAAATGGGAGGTGATCTACTCTAGTTTTGTGTTGCTTCCCATTTCCTATTTCCACAAATTGAAATTTGGCTAATCTCCCACCTTTACCCTTCTTACCTAGGCTTGATTAAATACAACTTTGTATGTTATGTGATGTAACTATATTTTTAACCCTTAACAGTAATCATAAGTGAAAGCCAATAACAAAATAAGATTCAAAATACAATACTGCTTCATTATTCTACAAATTATTATGCTACTACAATGAGAGAAAACACTAATTTAACTACAATCTAAAATTACCTTTTTTGGCAAATTTTCACAAAATCACATTTTTTGCCATTTTTTTTGTCATTTCTATAACTACTCCAAAAGATACAAAAATCTCCAATTATTTAGAGTTAACTCATGAGACATCATCTGTAACCTCACTAAGCAACTACATGCATAAAAATAAAGATACTAAAATAATAAAACTAAAAAATCTAAAAAAAATAGGTAAATATAATTCTGAGGCCCTATATGGTGGAATTTGACCCCGGAAACATGTTGAGATTCAATCCAAATGAATATATTTGATTGACGTCTTTTAGAACTCGAGAAGACACATCTTGTAAAATTTCAACCCAAACAGACAACCGAGTAAAAAGTTATGAACGTCGAAAGTCCTTGCATCATTATGTTTCTATGTCCTTATATTTAAAGGCATTGAATGCATTTTATTGTAATTGTATTCAATTACTTGTGATTCATATTTGCATATCATTTTTATAACACACTTAAATTGGTGCACTAAAAGGAATATTATTTTGCATAAATATTCTAGGACCATTTGTGGTGTAGGAGCACGTAGCCTTTGAAATATCTTATGATGTTTATTTGCATTTTTCTTTGTTTGTAAGGTTCCATTAATTTTTTGTAAGTTCCTAAGGACCATTGGTATCAAAACAAACCAATTTGTAAGGCTTGAAGAGCCATTTTGTTCAAAATGAACAATAAGGTCCTGACAAAATCAAGGTTAGTCAAAGGGTCAAAATATCCAAAAAAAAGGGTTGAAAAAGTTGTAATTGGTCACATTAAGTCCATTTTTTCATGTTAAAGGTGTCCAAGGATGATATGGTTAGATTTGGTATTATTTTGTCAAAAAATGCAAAAGTTGCAACATTGCAACTTTGATGCAAAAGGGATGATGGTTAGTTCTAGAGTTGGTTAGATAGTCAGAGGGATTGAAAAATGTTTATAATGCAATTTTTGGTTGAAGTATGGGGTGGTGAGAAGTTTGGAGGAGATTTGACAAAGGTTATCCATCAAACCCTCAAACTATCATATGGTTTTTAGAAATCTATGACTATCATAGAGCCATAGAGGCTCACATTTGATGTAATTTAATATGTAAGTGTTTTTGAATTATAGACTAACGAAATAGATTTTAGATGAATCCACTCTTGTGCATTTTTGTGAAGTATTTGGTGAGATATGATTGTTTTGTGTAAAAACTATCAAACCCTCTGTTAGAGTAAACAATGACTTTCAAAAATTATGTTTCTCCTATTTCAAACCATTGGGAAAGTCTGATCTTTTGGAAAATGAAAGGTCTTTATGTATTTTCTAACATGGAAAAGTGGCAGGTTGAGAGGGTATTGTTAGCTAGGGTTTCTACAAAGCCCTAGGTCTGTTTTTGTGTTATTAAATTATGTGTTGCAAGCACAGTCAAAACCTTTGATGATTTTCTTATTGAAACATGAACTTATAAAGTTCAAAGGGGATTGATATTGCTTCTAAGGAATGTTGAAACCCTTCTTAGTATTTGGAGTGTGCAAAGAAACAAGTTTTGGATCCCTTTGATCATTGATTTGTTACAAAATGTACAACTGCTACAGTCAAGAAAATTTGATTGTTAAATAACATTGTGATCCAACATAATTGGTAACCTTTTTGTCATGATAGGAATAGTGTGATGGAGCCATGCAATCTTGTTTTAAAGCCTTGTATTCATCTTAATCATTCTATGTTGGAGAGAAAGTGTGTTGTTGTTGATTGAATGCCTAAAAGGCCTAAATTATTGACTGACAGATTGACAGTTAGGGCATTTGTTTGAAATACCATATGCTAAGAGTCTTGTATGTTGTCAAGGGCCTAAATGGGTGCCAAGAACTGAATTTATTGTTAAGGGACAAAATCTATGTGGAAATTTATTGTCAATTCAATCAATGAGCAGGGCTAGTTGCCCATATAATTAGATTTGGTAGTCCTATGTGAAGGCATTATGAAAATTAATGGATGTCCCTTTTACATCATGTTTATTGAGACAATATAAGGTATTTGAAATGCCATTTGGAGTTGGGGTTACTTGTGTTTCTTGGTTATGATCAACCATTTGTTGGCAATGCCTAATAGCCTTTAGAGTCTATTTGGAAGTTGTTTATGAGTTGTGATAAGCTATTGATGACGGGGGCCTAATTATCTTAGTCTTGATTTTGTATCAACATTATGAATGCAAGGATCTCTGATCCTTGAGGAGAAAAGTTTTTGTATCAA